>BMAO01014988.1:305730-326744 GCA_019973975.1 Trichonephila clavata
AAATCACGATGAGTTTAACTTAGTTCTATTTTTTTTCTCCAACAGGTTTGTAATTTTATAATAATACTGCTAATACTAGCACACAAAATGGATACCATATTTATCGTCTCGTTTACATGGCGGAAGAATATTAAACTTATCGGGCATTTTAAATTTTTTAAATAAAGATAAACATAAGAAGAATAAAAGGAATTCTTTAGAGATGGGTAATAATTAAGGATATATTGTTCTGCTATAAAGCTATTATATAAAGTCATAAAAAATGCAAATTTAGATAACTATCGATTTTATTGTTTGCAAACCTATCTGAACCAAACACATTTCGTTCCAATTATTTGTTATTGTGTACATTTTCTGTGCTAGTCATAGTTTCTGCGCCATTTTTTGTTGCTGTTAAGAAAAAGAGAGGAAGAAAAATTCTCATATGATACGTGATCATTGACGTACGGTTTATGCCCAGAGGAAAAATTCGCTGCATAGTGATTGTATACATTCAGACATTCCAATGAGAACATGTAAAAAAACAAATAATTCGAAAATTCGGATTCTGACACTGACCTTGATGTTTTCATGTGACTCTTTTTTTTTTTATTCTTTCCGAATAAAAGTTCTAGACAAGACTAAAAAAGGTCCAGATATTAAAATCGTTTGTGTGTTGGCATATCGCTAACAGAAAATGCGTATAAAAAATCGTTTTCCTCATACTACGTCCACCCCCACGAGATTAGCGGATACGTATCTAAATGGTTCCCTTTACTTGAGTTTTAAAGAAGGTCCAAAATTTTTTCCACTTTTACACGGAAATATACGGTTATAATAAGGACTGTATAATTGTAGTTATCCTGCCATAACTACACAACAGTTTAAATAATTAAAACTGTTTCCGATTCTATATGAATTCAGGGGAGTAGCAACCAACGTTATCAAGGATACAGGACCCCCAAGCTACAGTGGCCCCAAAAGGTGTAACTACAGTTCCTCTAACATGGCTCTCATAACTAAAAAAAGGCCCCGAAGGAATTTTGATACAGGGTCCACCACTGGAGTAACGTAATTCCCCGCAAGCCCCCCAAATCGCGGGGTCCCAGGGTTAGAGGGGGTCCAAAGTCTGACTGCCGCCAAGAGTCTACCCTTTGTAAAATCCAACTTGGGGACCCAAACCCTGACTTTGCAGGGGGCCCAAGTGTTCTCCGTTACGCCACTGGGGCCCACTCAGAACTAGCTACGCCAATGTACGAATGTAAATAAAATTATTTTTCTCATTATTTTCTGGTGCTAGGGACAGTCGGTCTCAGTTATCATTACAAGAATGGTATACTTATTTATCTATTCTTTTAAACTTAGCATCTTTGCGTTTCTTATTCTATCGGCTCGGTGGCTCAAAGGTAGCGTGCCCACATCGTAAGCCTGAGGTTGCGGGTTTTATTCTGGCTGGAGTTGATAGATTTTCTGGATGCGAAAATTGTAGGCGCGTGTGTCATATGATTATGTGGTATGTAAAAGATCCTTTGAGTTCCAATTTAGCTCTGGTACTCTCAAAAAAATTAAATCACGGCAATATTTATAATCCGACTAGAGATCGAATTGAATAAATTCAAGACAAAAAAACTTGGTTAGCGAGGGCCGCCACTAAATGGTGTCATTTATGAAATTGCTCACACATTTGGTACTTGCCGAGTCTGCAAAAACTTAGCTGCCAAAATGCAACCCATTTAAAAAAAATATCTCTTACTCCAGAAAAAGTGTTGTATAAACTTATTGAAACAATAAACAAAAAACAAAAAAAATGAAAAAAAATTTGTTTTCTAAAAAAAAACTTATATGCATACATCTATATTCAAATTACTAATATGTCCCTATATAAAAGCATTTCCTTTTTCCTCTGAGAAAAGTTTTAACATAAAAAAGATCTCACAAATAGACGTTTTTTCCCCCATATGAACTACGGTTATCTATACCAGACATCGCATCATCGTACATACAAAGATATAAAATGCCATTTTCTCCCCTAAAATATATAACCCAAACACTTTAAATAGGAACAATCTTATCTGTCACTAGTAAGTCTGAACAATCTGGCTTCTGCTGTAACTTAATAAAACAAGATTTGTTTTTCATAGTGCGGCTGGTATAATCGAAACCATTTTCCTTGGAAACATTTTCTGTTAGAGGTTCACAAACATAAACCTGTCAAACGAAGTACACATTAGAAGACAATCTGGTTTAATTTTGATACATGAAGACATAACATACTCAATACAAAGGATCCGAACCGGTTTTATATCGGTACACAGAAAGATTTGCTTTCGATAAGAACCAAAAAAATGTGATTTATATGGTTTCATACGTCATCTTTTACACTCTTTAGTTATAGGGATTCTTATACGAGCTACTGAACTGATGGGACATGAAACGTGATAGGCCTTTAAGATCGAGTTTTTATTTACTGTAAACTTTTATTGGATACAAATTCTGAGTTGCAAGGCCAGTTTTGAGTACAAATGACTTTTACGACTTTTATTTTTGATTTAGAGCTTTAACGTTTACAAGTTAGACGAAGAGAAACTTCGATGAGAATTTTTTTAATTTAGAATGCACGTAATACACCGGTGACCGCGATATCCTAATGGCTACGATCACGGATTCGTGGCCGGCGTGTCATGAGTTCGAGCCCCAGCGTCACTGAAGATCTGCAGTGTGGAGAGGCTGATACACGTTAAATCTCTCGAGGCTCAAAGTCCTTCCGTTTACGTGGTGTGGAGTGAGTGAATATTAACGTCGCACTGTTACACGAGGGCTTTTGGCGACGGACGGCGTTTTTGAACCATGGTCAAGTGACGCGGACGACACCTGAGCTGACACCCCGCTCTCCTAACTACCACACCACACCAACGGGAGGACGTTTGAGCTCTCGACAGATTTAACGTGCATCGCTCCCTTACATGGCGGGTCTTCGGTGGTACTGGGCTCGAACTCATGACACGCTAGCCATGATCCGATGCCTTGACCGCGGCCACTTGCGTGGTGTGGAAGTTCTGAGAAAGATGCGTCAGCTCAGGTATCGTCCTCTTCTCTAGACCATTGTTGAAACAAGAGATTCATCATCAATTTATATTGCTGAAATTTGTATAATATAAATTACGGTGTACTTCTGTAAAAAAATATAAACTACGATTTTGTTCAAGAAAGACTAAACGCGGGGGTGGTTGTTTCCCGGAGAACCGGTTTGTAGATCTAAACCAGGAGTGGCCAACCTTTTTGAGAAGAGTGCCACAATCTGATAAAAAAAATTATAAAGACCGCGGCCAAGAATCAAGAGTGAAATTACACCAAGGCAAAATGTACCAAACAATATGTAAGATTTTGTATATAATACTAAAAATTTATGCATAAAATAAAGAATATTACAAAAAAATGAGTAGTTTTATTAGAGTTGGGTTAAATTCAGACCATCAAACGAGCAATATGGTATCTCAGTTTTTCACACTGTAAGGGATTGCCTGTTTTTATATTTCCTTAGTTATTATATTCCATGGTCAGGTAGACTATTATAATTCCAATGCATCATTCATTCTCTATTCAATGATTCAGTTCATCTTTTGGCATTTTGTTTATTTTGCAGACAACACGGAAGACAAGTACACAGCACAAAGAACATTACATGATTCTGACTCTATAAGCCAAACGCGTATACATCTCTCACATGACTTGTAGCGCCATCTATACATTTAATATTTAATTTACAACACCCGTGTCATCCCTTAGTGTGAGAAGGTCGGAAGAAAGATTAGCCATAGTCAATACAAATTCCATTTTTTAATAATTCTCGATTGCGACACAAATTCAACAATTCCAACTAAGAAATGCACCAATTACCAAATATGTGAAGCAATCGCGCTGTAGATGAGAGAGGGGAACCATTCGGGGAATTAACAGTAAATTGGATCACACTTACGTCGAAGCAATACACCTTCTAACTCAATTCGTTCTAATCCAAATTAAACGCATAACTGACCAAATTGCCAATCTTAATATTAATCAAATAAGTAACGAAGTTCTCTTGCCTAGCTTCACGCTAATTAATCACTGCTAGTCGTTAGTATAGTCTAACCTCTCTCTCTCTCTTAACTCGAAAAGTTCAATTTTTATTTTCAAGTCTTTATTTACATAATCACATCTTCGGAGGAAGGCTTTCAATAGAATAAATTTTAAAGACCCATTTTTCCCCAAGAGGATTGTTAGTAAAAACACGAAAAGAACCGTTACAACACTACTTTTAAACAATACAAATATGTTATCGCATAGAAATAAAATATTTTTTTTTTGAATAAAAAAATCAAATGATTTGAACCAAGTTTAAAAAAGAAACGGAATACTGGTTGAACCATTTTATGTTTAATTTTACCTACGTTTTTTTATTCCAATAAAATATTCAGTTATATTTCTTCTTTTTCACGAAATAAATCTTTCCTTGCTATCAACACCAAACAAATGCAAAACAAACTATCAATGATAACAACAAGCATGAAACTTGCTATATAAAAATCTCTAACCATTCTTCTCTCAACAGCACATTCGATCTTCCAGGCATATAATAACCACATCAAACAAAACAAACATATCCTATTATTGAAAACAGAAAAAGTTCCAGGAACCATTCCTTTTTAGCCTTTCATCAACTGCTACTGTGTGTGGTTAAAAACGTAACGCCTGAACGGACATATATCAAACACTTGGCACGCATGCCTTTTCACTCCAAACTTTCTCCAACATACAACTGCACATCCACGTTTTTTCACTGTGTGACCTTTATTGCATAGATATTCCACTTAAATGGATTTCCAAAGCACGCGGAGCATGCTACTTGTGGTGGAAAATAATACTCATAAGAAAAAGTTTAGAAACGTGATCTGATCCAAAGCCATTAAATATGATGTATTAAAGTGTGGCCCTTCCAGTTAGGATGTTACACACAACACTAAATTATGACCGTGTTGCCTGTTTGATGCTTTTCTTTTCTTTCGGAATGGCATTTTGTAACGTTGCGCGTACACTTTGTTTTGTAATGTGCCGCCGCCTTTTGAAGTGTATGTAAATCGACTTTGTTTCCTGTGAAATAGAAGGAAGGTCTTCGGTTTGAATTTATTTGCTTTTATTTAAAAACCTCTTCTGGATGTGTTCGTTTTTGCTTTTTCAATTGCGAAAGAAATATGTTTCTACATTCGGTTGTTTAAATTAAATATTTATAAAAAGAATATAAATAAAAAAGGAATTTTTACAAGTTTTGCAATTCTTTTCGGACTTGATTATCTGCATTTAACACTGAAGTTTATTATTTACCATATTTATTAGTTCTTAAGATTTAATTATGAATTAAATTAGATTTTTCAAAAATTCCTGTTGCATTTGAACATTTATATTAATAAAAATGTGATTTACAACTGAATGTAGAAATAAATTACTTTCGCGATTGAAAACAAAGCGCAACATAAAACACTCGTCTGTCTTAAAATAGTGACCCAAACAAGGTCAAGTGATATGAAAGAAATATATTTTTTAATGTCTTAATTATTATTAAAAAGAACAAAAATATGAAAAAAGTTTCAAAAACTGAAATTAAATCAGTGTATAATGTTTTATTAGTTAAAAGAAAAATTTCAAATATTGAAAATGGAAAAAAAATAATCTTAATATTTAAAATTTTAAACAATTTTTAAAATTCGTGGACTATAATCGAGATTTTTTTTAAAAAAATTAGGTTAGAAATTTAAAATTGCTCAAGAACTATCCACGCAACTATCATCCGCAAAAACACTAAAAGTATTTGAAGAATTATTATATAATAAAAAATGTGTGATAAACATACCTTCACTGAGAACTATTTAACTTCCTCTTTATTACTCCAAGAAATTCTTAAAATTTAATCTTATATTTTTAAGTAAATGTATTTTTCATTAACAATGGGCAAGTTCAACAGCATTACTGTCACTCTAACTTCAAAGATTGAATGTTAAAACCCGAAAAGGTCTGACACTCAGTCTCTAACGAGATTTTCAAGTAATATATCATCATGCAGAATTGGACATATATTATTATACAGTAAAGTATATATACATATATTTAGTAGAATTCAATTGGATCTATATATTAATCATGTAGGATTGGATATATAATATATCATCATGAAATATACACTTAGTAGAATTCAATAGCATCTAACTAAAAGGAGAATTGGGATCATGCCAAAAAAAATACGAATATAAAATATTAATTTATGTTTATCAAAAATAAATAAACAAAGCATAATTTTCGTGTAATGATACTTACATTCATATTCTACTAAACATATTTTTAAATAGAGATATTTGGAATGAAAAAATGAAAGTGGATGGAAAAATAAAACGTGAGTGTAAGCAAATCTTAGAGTAAAAGAAACAACATTCAAAAATATCCCAAGCAATTTCACGTGACTTGTTACACAACAAACATTTTTCATCGAAGAAATATATATATATATATATATATATATAAATTATTTGGAATAAATAATTAAAATATAGCAAGATAAATCTGTGTGTGTGATTACATCTTTCGACTTCCCTCTCCATCATTCGTCAAAAAATCAGAAAGAAAAAAAAAAGGATTATCGAGTCCCTGGAGAACAATTTAGTTTTATTTTTAGTTCGCAAAAAAGATGATTTGAATTAAAATATGCATTTTTCAATATGCATAAAATATGCATCATCCCCATTCCAATATTCAAACGATTTAAAAAAACGTGAAAGAAAATAAAATTCGAAGAAATGAATATAATTTTTTTCAGGCGCAATTGTAACGAAAGCTTTTATCAAATTATTTTTTTAAAATTTCTCATGTTTGAAAAAAAAGAGAATTTCAAGTCGGTCATTGTATCAACTCCAAGTTCATTAAATATTCAAAATATTAGTTTTTAGGTTTCTAGAGCCAACTATGCTTCAACATATTTTAAAAAAGATTTTTTTAGAAAAAAATTTGTATTGCTTAATGTGAATACGTTCCAAACCGTGATTTTCAAAAAGCGCATAAATGGATAAGTTTTTTTTTTATATATTTAGTGTCAGTTGAAATAGAATATACAAAGAGAGAAAATTGTTCTACGAATATTATTACAAAAAAAATAATTACTTAAAGGATATTTTTTGATAAAAAATGAAAAAAGAGTGACATGTTTCCAAAACATTCTCCTTTTATGAAAAAATTCGTCCAGTGATAATATTTAGCCGGGACTTCAATCCCGGTTTTTTTTTATTGAGAACATTTATAAACCCCGTGCACCACGCAGTGTATCACACGGGGGCTTACAACCCAAAGAAGGGGAAAGATTACAACACAAACATCCATGCCCTCTCCGGGATTCGAATCCAAGCCCTACGGCACCGTAGTCAGCGTCGCTAACCATTATACCGGATGGGTGGCAAAATACCGGGGTGTGTGTGTGTGTGAACTAGGATTTTTGAAACATATAATTTGGAATTGGATTCATTCATGTTTTGATATATCAGATTAGAAAAATTTCAACTCCAGTTATTATTTCAATCGATTGCAACTTTGCAAATAATATGAATTTTTTTACAAATTTTGTTCAATCCCGGTATAGAAGTTCTAGCTATATATAGGCAAAGTATTTTTATAGAAGCATTTTTCATAACATTAAAATGTTTTAAAAATAAGTAATTTTCTTCATTTTCTTTCCAAAAATAATAACATTTAAATAATTTTTTCCTGTAATATATATAACATTCTTAAAACAATTTGATATGCATATTTCAATTCAACTGACACTAAATATCAAAAAAATTATTCAATTATACGTTTTTTCGAAATTACGGTTCAAACGCAGTCAGCCATCTTAAATGATTGAAAAGGCGTAAATTCTAAACATATTATTCAATTTATAACTCAGTATAAGCCAAGATTATCCATATTAATTCTATATTAATGCAAGTTAAACATCAACAGCAAAAAAAATTGAATTACAATAATAAGCTTTAGAACAACAAAGCCGTCGCTAAGCAACCAGTCTAAATTGCCTTGCCAACAAATAATCATCAATCCACTTCAGTTCTTTTTAAGTTGACTTGTGATTACAATGATGTCTAAAGTATTAGAAATTTATGAAAATCAAGAAATACTCCATAAAATGACAAGTATATAATTTTTATTAAAAAGTTTTTTCTTAAAGATATGGATTGAATACAGAAAGTAATCAAATTAAGTATAACTCAAAATATGTTTTCATCAGTTATGTAAGATACTTATAAGGAAGAGATCTGTTTAAGATAACATACATAAGTGAGCCTAAAATAACTAAAGTGAATGACTTATAATTACTTAATGATCCAAAAATCATTAAGCAATTACGAAAAGTTCAAGAATTGCTAATTAAATAATAATGACCTTGTAAAAGCTTAATGTACATGATAAATCAATAAAGGGTTAACTATGTACGAAGTTTTGGATATTCTGTCACGAATTTGCAATCACGAGTTGAATTCTTATGGCCCAATAATCCTTTTTCAGAAAACAGCCACGACTGAGCTTTCGTTTTCATTGATGTCATCCATATATCACTTTATCACTTTGCACATAGTTGAGTATGTCCGAACGTGAATCTTTTACATAAACAATCACAGTGAATTAAAAATTAAAAACTATTTATGAACATGGAATAAAAAAGAAGGAATTATTCAAAAATATATGAATAGCCTCAGCGTATATAAATAAATTAAAAATGATAATTTAAAAAACTAAAAACCACGCTTTTAATGTAGATAATTTTTTTGTTTGTTGTATTTGTGTTCCATTAACGTTTTCGTTTCAGGGTTGTAACTTAATCTTTTAGTCGCCAAATCTGGAAATGAGATCTGGAATTAGTCGCCAAATCTGGAAATGGTAAATCGTTAATCCAAACGATCCTGATCAGGACAATGGAGCAAAACTGGGAAATTATAGTATTGCTATTGGTCCTTGACAAGTGTGCAGAATTTCGAATTAATCTGACATTTTAAAGTGAATAAAAATCGAGTTGAAAGATTCAATTACAAATAGGTGAATCTAATAAAAGCGTGTTAAAAAATAGTACATCTAAATAAATAAAGATATTCCGTATGTTTCAGAATGTAAGCCGATCCGTGCATAAGCCGAGAGTGGGTTATTTCTTCAAAAATTTAGCCAACATAGTACAAAACCTGTACATAAGGCGAACTTTAAAAAAAGTTCCCGTAATTTTCAAACATGTCACCATGAAGGCGGCTAGAAGCTAAATGGGGGAGGGGGAAGGAATATTTTCTAATCGAACTGTAAAGTAAAACGCTAACGACAAAAGTTTTACTTTTTGGTAACCCTAATTGAAGCTAACTCATTTTTTCATTCGGTTTTTATCTTGTACAGTTTTTAAGCTATTAATGCTTTCTGTTACATTATTTTGTTTGGAAAATAAGCAGGAAGAGAAATTCGTATACGGGACATGATCATCGACCTATTCCGTATGCCTTGGAGACAAAACTCGCTGCATGATGATCGTATGCAGTCAGGCATCCTATGAGTGAATGAGAATCCAACGAACGATTCGAAAACTCGGATTCTGAAGCTGACTTTGAAGGATATATGCGATTTTTTTTCTCTCGTTTAGAATAAAAATTCCTTTCAAAACAACCAAAATACTAAAAGTGTAATTTTGCTTGCGCATGGCTAACGGAAAATGGTTCACATAAATAAAGAAAGAAAACCTATTTCTATCTGAGAATACAGGAACAATACACAAAAGCTGACACCCTTACTTTCACTTTAAAAATATTCCGAAAATTCTCAGCTTATACATATACACGGAAATATACGATTTTTCAGGTAGATATAAGTTTCAATCGAGTTCACAGAGCTCTTCAAAAGATTCCCGCAATATTTTACATTCCAAAGATGCAGAAAATTATAAGAAGTCATGTGTATATCGTAATATAAAGTTTTATCCATTGAAAAATAGCTTAACTCCGTGAAAGGCAGTCATCTGCTTTCTGTATTAATAGTTGCACCAATATTGATTTTTTGGAGGGGGGGGGGTATAATTAGATTCTCCAGATTTCTTGCTTTATTGTCTGAATATCCTTAATAATTTTAGGTTTCAGTTATTTAGCAAAAAGAGAGAGAGACTGTAAAATAGGAAGGAAAATTGGTAAGGAAGGCAATAAATAATAAAGAATATAAAAATTATGCCTGAAACAACAGTTTTATTTGAAGAAAATAAATTTCTTAAGAAGCCATAACAATAAGAACTGAATATTTATACCCAGGAAACCTATGCTTGCCTAGGCTTGGAACTTTCCCTCAGCTTCCCGGAAATGAGTGAAATTGACTGAATTATATTATTAAGAATTTAATAAACCGTATATCTTTATAAGCGTATATATTCTAATGTTATTAGACATAATTTCTCATAACGCCAATGGTTCGAAATAACAAAAGTTTATGCCAAGATAATAATCCAACCAAACTATAGAATTCAGTCTTTCTTCCTCTGCCTCCAAAAAGAAAGATTGAAAATATCGAGAAAAAAAATATGAATCAATTTATCATCAGACTAGACAAAAAGCGAAGGTCAACAATCAGTTCAAGTTCAAAAACCAGAACAAAAACTTCTCTAAAACAAAAAGCTGTGCCATTACATGTACCGATTGTATGTGCGAATGCAGCAAAAAATAGTTTCACACAAGTTAAAAAGATGGGCGTGCATTTTTGGCCTAAAGAACGGTGGCTCGTTTCTTTCTAAACGTCATTTTCCGTTTTTAATAACTGTAATTAAGGAGGGCTGTCATCACGAAACCTCTTCATTTGGCTGGTAGGTAATATAAAAACGGTAATGGATTACAAATTAAAGTTTTCCTCATACGTTCCAGAGTAGGGTCTTTATAGGATCGTTATTATATCGATAGAAAAAAAGGGATATTTCAGAACTTGTGCTAAAAGCAAGTAAGTGAAATTGGCTGGATGATACAGAATATAAATATTATGTCCGAATCAATAGTTTTATTTGAGGGGAGAATTTTTTAAAAAGCCATAACAACAAAAACTAAATTTTGAAAAGAAAAAAAAATACACAGTTGATGATAAATGAATCAAAAACTCTCTAAATCAGCTGATCTTAAACTGTGGTTCGCGGACCCTTGGGAGTCCTCAGCGCCTCTCTAGGGGGTTCACAGAGTTTTTCTCATGTAACGTTGAGATTTCCCTCTTCTACAGACTCTGAAAGGCCTCATGGAAAAATTGAAAAATATGTCATATTCAGTGGCGTAACGTACACCCCCGCATCACGGGGGGTCCAGGGTTCTAGGGGACAAAAAGCCTGACTGCCGCCAAGTACCTACCCTTTGTAAAATCGAACTTGGTGGGGACCAAAATATGACTTTGCAGGGGGCCCAAATGTTCTCAGTTACGCCGCTGGCTATATTAGACTAGAATACAAAGCAATTCCAAATGAAAAACTCTACTAGAACATGTATTTTGATCAAGAATATTATATTGGGGAGGGATGTTCAAAATTTAGGGGTCTGCACTATCACGCTGATACATAAAGAGGTGCCGCGGCGATCGAAAGTTTAAGAACCGCTGCTTTAAATAGTAACAGAAAACACATGCATCTCTGATAATACAAATCAATGAAATTAAATTTCAATACTTTATTTTTTTTTTAAATTTTCAGTTTATATATATATATGTATATTGTTTTTGAAATAAAAATCGTAATTTTTAAGATTTCATGTACTTGTTTTTCTTACAGCACAAAAAAATTAACAAAGTTTGTTCCGATCTGTTACTCTATTTGAATGAACAAGTGAATTTGTGTGTGTTTCAATGAAGGAACTTATTTAAAAATGTTGCGATTTTACGCAGCTCTCCGATACACGATCAGTGCCGATAATTCTGCTTGTAGAATTTTTTTCTTGTCTCAGAGGATACATGTAATAACAGAAAATGCCAAAATGCCACTAACGGGTATAGTTCCAACATACAAACGATTTTACGAGGAGCATGGTGAGGTAGGTTGGTCCCAGTCAGGGCCGCCGCGTGGGGGTGGCAAAATTGATCACCGCACAAGGGCGCCTGGGGCAGGGGGCGCCAAAATTTATAGTACTTATAGTTTTTTAATTTAATGTTACTTACATAAAAGTTGTTAATAAAAAAACTTGCAATTTTGCATGTTTTATATATTTTTAGCAATACAATAAGATTTTTTTTTTGAATTTTATATTTTATTTTAATTTTGTTTTCGTTTCTGCGGATTGTTTTCGTTTGTGTAAAACAAAATTTGATTTCCGATACGAACAATAAAAACACGTTCCGTGTGGAGTTCCTGCTTTTTTTCGGAATGTGTTCAAAATCTAAGAATTTGTAACATGTAAAAACAGGAATTGGGAATGATTTATATCGGCATAAATTTTTATTCATATGCTGAGAAGATGTTGTGGCTCAACGTATTTGTTTTGTTTGTGTGCAATGATAAAATATGTACATTTTTAAAATTATGTAAATCGCTTGATTTTCTTCTCCAAATCATATTTTGCTTCATGTATACTGTTATTAAACTGTTCTCAAATCTTGAAATAAAATCTTTATCGCAGCATTTCTCGAACTGTGGGGAGCGCCCTTTTAAGGAGGGCGTGATAACCCTACTTGAAGGGGAAGGGGGAAAGCGCGAGAATGTTACGAAAAATCGAAAATAAAATATTTAAAATAATTATCAATTTAATGAAATAATTTGCAATTTAAAATTATTATAAAGCAAAATATATTCTTATATAATAAAAAATGAAATACACATTGAAACTGATATAATACGCACTACTTATAAATGTATCAGTTCTGCACAAAGTATTTGATAATTAATTTATCAATATTCAATTAAAAACAAGTTCAGTAATTACTAGTGACTCTCTTGGGCTTGTCATATACAAAATTTATTTACAAAACTTAATATTTATCTAATTAGTGTGTTCATAATTAAAGTCGTATTGAATCGTAGTTTTACCATCAAAGTACATTATAATTGCATTCAGTACATTGTTATTGTAAGAAGTTGGGCGCGATGAAAATTATGACTGAAAACTGGGTCGCAAATATTGAAAGTTTGAGAAACCCTGTTTTATCGTGATCTACAACACTCTTTTTGGTATCATGAATTTCTTTAGATTCTAAGCAGGGTATCTATACACAAGGGCAGCCGAATTTACGATTTCTTCCAAATTTAAGATATGAATAAAAAAGGTTGCAACACATAACTGTAATCGTCGCAATTCAGTTGAAAGTAATTTCGAATTTGTAGGGATTTCACTAAATTCTTTTTCGTTGTTTGTTCAGTGTTGCGAACTTTACTTATTGAAAAATTCTTGTTTTCAATATTTTCATTTTTTTATAGACTGTTATTTGAAAATATACTTCAAGTTCCATGAAAACTCTTACCATACATATTATTACATCTTAAAAAACCTGCACAAGAAGCAATTCTTTTCTAGTTACATTCTATTTTTAATAACAATATGATTCATAATAAGCTAGTTTCCTGTTTCAATATTTCGCAATCTTCTCGTATGATGTAATTTTATTTTTTGTATCATTTCCTGTCTATCTCGGTGGGCTATTTTGTAGCTGTAAGCCCTCTGTTGGATTTGAGTTCGATCCTCCCGAATAAATTAATAGCTGGGGATTCTGCAACATGTTTTATAGCGTAGCATTTTGCTTCTGCTTCCTTTTAATATTAGTAAATACTCAAGCACATACAAATCGTATTAGATAAATTATAAAACTAAAATTATAGATTAAAAAAAAAAAGAACGAAACCAAGTGGGGTGCGTTTAAGTGCAAACAACGCCAAGAAAGAGAAGACAGTAAGTAAAAATTGTAGCTTTGAGTATATTTAAAATATTCCCATATTTTTTCTAGAGAGAATTCAACCAAGATAAAGCCCTCATTTTTTTGCACCAGGGCCTTTAAATACCTAGCTATGCGACTGTCTTCAGGAAATCACTTTTTTTCAAAGAGAGAGAGTTGACGCAATTTTAAATCAGTAATTTCTTCAATTTTACTTCATTCCTTTATAACTTCAAACGGTAATTATGAATTTACTTTTGATTTGTTTTGTATTTTCCCTTGAGTAAAAAAATGTGCAAGCATTTTTTTCATATTAAAATAATAATTTTATCATTAACATTTTTATCATATTATTCAAAACATACATTTATTATTTGCTTTACTTTACAAAGGAGGCAATAAAAGTAATGTCCAGCTTAGTGAAATCTAATTAAAAAATTTTTTTATTTTGTAAATTTTCCGTGTTACATCAGCTAATTTTAAGATTTTCGTCTACATTTATACATATATTTCAATGGACTTTTATAGTACTTTTATGTTGATTAATATGCATCATTATTTGTTTTCTTTGCTTCAATACATCTTCCAAAAACACTTTTCTATGCAAGAACAGTTTTATAAAGTTTAATTATTAGTGTAAATTTATGAAATTCCAAATAGTAGTATTTAAGGTAGTACTGGTATTGAAGTTTTTTCAGAACTTCAAAATTTATTTCCTAGCATTGATATTTTGACACTGATCGCACTTGCATTGAGCTATAGAAATATAAATAAATAAAATATATCTATAATATTTCTTCATTTTTGAAGGAATGGAAAATGTTATACCGGCGTGTAAAAAAAACTTGATTTAAATAATATAAAAAATATTAATTGGAGCATGAGTGTCTTAACGCGACTGTTGCTGGGATGGGGGACCTTTTTCCTGGAAGCTCATATCAAGTAGGTGTCTGAAACTTTCGAATTCTTGTTTCACTAACAACTGATTCTTTCGTGAAAGTATACCGATCCCCAGTCTAGAATTCATTTTACTTTATAAATTCTCTAAATTTTTCTTTATAAAAAAATAATAAAAATAAATGTGGTAAAATATTCTTGATTCAAATGATACTACAGAAAAACTAGCTTTCAGAAACAGAAAGATTTGCTTTTATAATAAACAAGGAAACAAAAGTTGATTGTAAATTAATGTTTACAACATGTGTAAATGATGGAAAGGCTGATTAATATGAAATTTTTTGCCTTAATTTTGCAGAATTATTCTTTGTAGAAAATTTCATTTAACTTTTTGTACTCCATTTGTGATGTGATTTATACTTGCACAATTCATCATAATCTGAATATAATATTGCTTATGTCTTTATCATACAAAGATTTAAAAATTCAAATTTATCGTAACCAGATTATTCACTGAACATTTGGTTACTGAAATACGCACATTTGTGTTAAAATTATTCTTACTTTTTGAGAAATATATTACTCTGGAATGCCCTACTCATATCGTTAAGAATTTGAAATTTACTTCAGGTAATCGTAGATCAGATGAAGCGTATGAACATGCAATTGCCAATGAAAGTATCGTTTCTGATGATTTGGGGGTAGATACTGATTTTCCACACAGTCGAAACAGGTTTAAAAAACTGTTTCAAGATGAACAAACCGATGAATCAATCAACAATCCAAGACAAAAGTTTAAGGTTCAATTTTACAATATAATATTAGACACTGCTATTTCTTCAATTTCAGAAAGTTTCAGTCAATTAAAAGAACATTACAATTACTTCAAGGTACACTATATACCTAATTTAAAAAACTGGAGTGACAATGAAATTTTAAAACATTGTGAAGAATTAGAACGAAAATTAACGGATACTAAAAATATTAATGAAATGACATAGATGGATTAAATTTGTTTGAAGAAATAAAATATTTCCGATGTTTTACCAAAGAAGATATGTCACCTATTGATGTTTTAAATTATATTTAAGAAAACAATCTTATCGATACATTTCCAAATATTGTACTAGCTTTACGGATTTCTTGAACCCTGCCAGTTTTGGTTGGCTACTGAGAACGAAGTTTTTCAAAACTTAAAATTATAAAAAAAACTACGTACGATCTACTATGGCGCAGGAGAGATTATCGGAACTTGTCAATTATATATAGAGAGAGCGAAATTTTGGATAAATTAAATATAAAGGAATTGATACGAGCATTTGTAGCTGATAAAGCTAGGATAATCAATATTTGAATATATTTTCTAATTTTTATATTTTACTTAAAAAATTTATATCATTTTTGCTTTGTTTTGCATTTTAAATTTATGAAAAAAAAAAAACAATAAGACAAACGTGTTTTAATATTATAATTTTAAAGCTTTTCAGTTCGAAAGTCAAATTTCGAATACTATATAAATGAGTATTTCTTATTTTATTTGCAGCACTTTATAAGAGTGCAACAGAACCCCATAAAGGGGCGCCGAATTTCAACTTGAACAAGGGCGCCTAATACCCACGCGGCGGCCCTGGTCCCAGTGCCGATTTAAGCTCATTTCGGGCCCTAGGCACAAAAGATCTGCTACCTTGGTACTGGGGGATCGAAATTTATTACCAGAAAATCTGTTCAAGTTTAGCTTATCCGGGTCCCTAGCGCCCACCCCAAGCGCCCAATAGATAAACCGGCACTACGTCGGGGTATTACTGTACTTTAGAATTATGATGTATGTTAATTGCAATAAATCAAATCAGATATTAATATTGCCATGATAAATGTTATTTATTACTGCTCACCATTGTGTGTGTGTGTTTTTTTTTAAAATAAATATTTTTGAATGTAACAAGAATAATATGGATACAATGATGCATGTTTCAAGCTTTTATTAATATTCAGAGACATTTATTTAATAAACCAGCTCTGGTTGGTCCACACATACCACATACGTTAAATTTCAGCTGACACACACCTAGTTCGGTCCATGGTACAATAACTGAGACAAAGTTGGTTGAAACAAACATATGTGGCAAGTTTTCAGTGGTGGACATGTAAAACACTTATGCTGCCATTCTGTATGTACCATGTGCATGATATTTACAAATTGCTATTTAATGAGCTTATCTAGAAATACACGTTACTAAATATAAACAATAAGTATTACGATACGATTTTAGTTTGATATTTTTTAATTCGTGATTTTATTTCACGTGAATATATGTACGTATTATACATAAGAGTTTGCGAGAGAGATGGTCCATCAAGGGACTTGTAATCTGCAAAAAGGGACGGATCAAAAAGATTAAGGATCTCCATTCCAGTGACGTCTTAAACTTTGAGGCCCTAGGCCCCTGTGCAAAAGCAGACCTTGCCTACAGACAGTAGGGGCGTAAGGTACACCCCTGCATTGAAGAGGACCCAGGGTTCTAGGGAGCCCAAAGCCTGACTGCTGCCAAGTACCTACCTATGTAAAATCTAACTTGGGGGACCAAAACCTGACTTTCTAGGGTTGACCAAATATTCTCCGTTACGCCACTGAGACAGTACACAGTAAGTTGCCAAACATTTGTACAAACGGTAAACATAACAATTACATGTGCCTAAATCACAATTTCCAAAACCAAGGGACAAACTGACTACCTTCTTTCAACTAAATGAGAAATGATTGGTTACAATAATAGGCCTATATATGGACGACGATGTGACATTATAATGCAATCTTGCCTTTGTACCCAGTTGGGAGTATAGTTCGAAATTAGCAGTTTTTCCGAGAATATGTGCAAGAATAACGTTTAACGATTAGAATTATTCAAATCATAAATTATTGAGGCCGAATCGAGAACGAGACGAGCCCCTCCCCCCAGATTGAGAACCTGGGACTAAACTTTGATTATGCCTTAAGACGTCTCGGTATCCATTCACCATAAAAACCTTTGATCGTGGTTTAAAGCTATGGTCCATTTTCAATAATCCTCAAATTGCTTTGAGGTGTGGTGATCGTATCGATTAAGCAATTAAACGAAAAATAATCTAAAAATTTTCTGAATAGAGCCTCAGATCAATCCTCCGATTGATTTCAACTTGAGTAATCAAGCCAAGACTCTCTCTCTCTCTCTCTCTCTCTCTCTGCACACACCTGAGTCAATAATAAAAAAGATAATCTCAATCTTGGGAGTATCTCTCTATAAATGATTTAATATCGTAATAACAATGTATCAGATAAGTATTTGTGTGATAATCAATCTTCAATTAAGTGCGCCAAACAGAAGCTCTACATGTCATGTATGGCTCCTTTTCGTATATTTTCTCCTCGAGGACACAGGAGACAAGAATTACGAGATGCGCTTTTACCGCCAATAAATTAATCGGTCGCCAATACCTGTGGTTATTGCACCGAGGCATTGACACGAATTTTAATTACTAAAACAACCGGTTTGTGCAGTTGGCGCGATTATGCAAGTGTGTCACTAGCCACAAAGGTCCGGCGGGCTCCTTTAGTACTAGGAGGATGTGAAGTATCATTACACTTAAAAAGGAAAGGATACAGTTACAGGGAACAGTGCAGAAGAAGAACCATGTCTAAAAAATTATTCAACAACAATTTTAGAGTTGAATGAATGTCTAATTTGATTTCATAGGGATTTGAATGTCGGTTATGGATACTGTGATCTCTTCTAACAATGTTCTTCAGTTTCGGAATATATGTAATCAGAAAATTTTTGGCTTGGGAGAAACAGGTTCTGATTTTATCGTAAATTATTAAAATGCAAAGCAACAGTTTGCAAATGTACTTTAAGAAAGTTCTTCTACATTTGGATTTATTATTATAGATGAATTCACATAATAGTAAATAGCATGTACTCAAGTCGATTACCATAAAATTGTGAATTTTGCCAAAAATTGAAAAACAATTTCTATGACTTTATTTTGTATAGGCCATCTTATTAGCTTCATAAAAATGCCAAGTTTATTACTTTCCGTTCACTAGAACAAAAACTACAAGTGTTTTAGTAAAAGCAGATGCCATTACTTGAAGCAAGATGTAATACTTTAAAAAGCGTTTTACTCGAAATGTGTGTTTTTTTTAAAAATGCTCAAAGGGGACAGAGCGATTGCACAAAAAGTTCAGAACATAAATAACTGAAATATTTTTTGTGTATGTTCTATATAATAATAGAAGTGTTTTAACGTTTAAATTTATCAATCACTGTTTTATTACAAAGTTTACAGTCCCTTATGTGAATTTAATCACTGATTTTTTTGAGAAATTTCATATAACTAAGATAAAGTGCTCTAGTTTTTGTAAAAATTAAAACATCTCTTATCCTCAAGATTATTTCAAAAATGAATAAAATGAATAACAGAGCAACACATCAGAATGAAAAATTGAAAATTTACTCATAAACTTTTGGTACAAAATGGGCTCCATTTATGTTATTTATTGTAAATTTTTACCAATTTTTTCTTATTTTAGCAATAACAATTTTTTTATCTTCTTAATTTTAGCATATTTTCTTAAAATGTACTAAGCAAATCTAAAAAAAAAAGTTTCCATTTCTCCATTTTTAAAAAAAAAAAAACAGTTGTCGCAAATAGTCGGATGCCTTAAGGTATTTGAAGGTAATAAAATTGTGGTAAAAATTTTAAATAAGTGTTCAAACAATTTATGAAAACTATTCTGGAAGAGAAAAGATTATTATAAAATACTTCTCAGTTTAAATTTCAAACAGTTCACATGCTGTATCTTTTCACAAATGTATTAATCCCAAATATTTACTTTTTCATTATTTATACTTGTAAATAAAACAAATGACATTTTTAGTTCATGTTTTAATTTTAATATAACGAAAATAATAAGTTAACTTCTATGCAATCCTCTAAAGTTAATATAAAACAGGGGTGGACAATTGCTTTGGCCCGCATGAGAGCCACATTGTGGAAACGTAAGAAACCACAGGGCCGACCTTTTTAAAATGATAGCATTCATTAGTTAACTTTGCATCTAAAAAAGGTATACATTGTACCGTAAAAATCAATAAACGTAGGTTTAATTAAGTTGAGTTTTTTTTATTCTGTTTTGTTGTGTTAGCTTCATATAATCTATAACTACAAGTACATTTAATCTTGGAACCATTTTAATGAAACAAATGTATTCTACCACAAATGTATTCAACATTTTTTAAAATTAAGAATGCTAGCAACATCTCATCACAGCCTGCAAGCTAATATCAACCAATTAATCTCTACATTTACTTATATTGATTTTCATGCAAGAAAAACACTGCTCCGAAACATATGTCGAACCAAATATCAAGAATATTTCTCTACATTTGGTTTTCTTGATTGTCTTTGCGTCCGCTATTTGCCCCCCATACTTCAACGGATGAACCACAAAATAAAAATGGTTAAAATGTTTTTAAAAAAAGTGAAAAATATAGAATTAAAAAAATATTTATGTGAATCGCCGCATTTTTGAAGAGCAGAAATATTTGTCTACGTTAAAAATAAAGCATAGTACATTCCTTCAGTTTCATTTCCTCCAGATTTCAATGTTAATAACAGCTTTTAGTTTAAAATAAATTAAAACCAGTTTCAAATAAAAATAAAAGAAAAGAATGGCCATACATCATTATGCTATTCTTCAAAAAAAAAAATTATTTTTAGAGAACATCAAAATTAATCTTGCAAAATTCGCCAATTTTGACAAATAATAATTTCTCAAGATATTCATTTCCTGAACCCGGAATAAAAAAATAAAATTCCCAGCATTTATTTTACCACCCTTGAATACGAGTTAAATCTTCGTAATGACTATTTTCATATAAAATAGGCGGTTTTCTCGAACGAAAAACAGGCCTTCGATCAAAATTTCATTCTAATTATGTGTGTGTATCGCAACTAAATTTGTCTTCTTATGCAATTTGGCTTCCAGCCCACGCAAAGTAATCATACTTCGTTTTACGATTCGTCATGCGATATTAAAAGCTGAATCAAAAAGATATAAATCTTCATCTGATAAATGAAATAAAAGCTTGGAAAAAAACAAGTGACTTATGGGGAAAAACTTTAAATGCGCGCTCATCGTAATTAAAGGCATCAAGATGGAAATATCAGATGAATTTGAGTAA